>OY821517.1:344654528-344692678 GCA_963682025.1 Cordilura impudica
AAAAAAAAAACTAAATTCGAAATTATAATTAATGAAGGCAGTACTAAAAAATAAATAATATTAAAATTTAATTAATATTGCGGTTAAACTCTTTATTTAAAAAAAAAAAAAAAAAAAAAATTAAACGAAATTATTGAGAGCTTTTAAATGATATAAAAAAAATATAAAAAGCGATAAATAATTTTTAAATTAAAAGATAAATTTTAAACATTCATTTTATGTGTTTAAGATTTTCTAATGTTAAAAAAGTTCCATTAAAAATTGTTATCTTTTAAAAAAATAATAATTTTGATAAAATTTTTATATTATTTTGAAACTCTTTTTACTGTTGGGAAACAAATAAAATTCGAAATTAGTAAACTTGTTAAGCTTTCAAATGATATATAAAATTTTTAAAAATATTTGCTGTAAATAATAATTAAATTTACGATAATTTTTTTTATTTTATTTTCTAATGTAATTATATTGCTTACAGTACTTAAAAAACGGGTTCATAAAAAATTACTTAACTTCTTAAGAGAATATTAAAGAAAGATAATAAAAATAATAATATTAAAATTGAAACATTATTGTAAGACTCCCTATATTTTTTGCGAAAAAATATACGAAATTAGTGTACTTGATATAAAATATAAATTTACAGAAAATAGTAATTTACGATAAATTTTAAAGAAATTAAAAACTTTAGAATTTTTCATTAAAACAAAGTCTTTAATAACAATTTCATTATGTTTAATAAATTTTTTATACTTTTATGATCTTTAGTTTTATTAACTGGTAAAAACATCTTTTAATTTGTTAAAAATTCCAAATACTTTCACAAAAAAAAAAAAAAAAAAACATGAAACATATAGTTTCAATTATTACGCAAAAAATTATAAAAGTGAAAACTATAAATTTTTCATCTGAAAATATCACTAAACTTTGTAAAATCATGACAACATTATGATGGTGTTCAACTACACATGATTGAAGCAAACAACTTATTAGCGCAAGCAACAATAATCATAGTTTTAAAACAAGCACACACATTTTTTTAATCATGTTCATTTAAAACAACACAATAATTGTCACCATCGATCGCTGCGATCACCATCACCATCATCATCATCATCATCATCATCGAAAACAATCGAAAATTAATGTTAACAACCATACACCATCATCATAAATAACCATAACAATATAATGAAGAAGTAGCAAAAAAACAAAAAAAAAAAAAAAACAAATCAAGTCTTATGGTTAGAGTTACATAATAAATTAATTCGAAAGTTTTATATTTGGTTGATTATATGAAAATAAATGAATCGAAATATATTCGTTTATACAGTTTAAACTTTCATAAAACAAAAAATTTCAAAACCATACAATTTATTATTTCAAAATTTCCATGAAAGGTGAAAATTTTCAAATTGCAAGAAAGAAACCATGTAATATAAAAAACAGGAGTAAAGGAAAAAAATTGTTTTTCCAATACATTAAATGTATGCATATAAAATGAAATAATTTTCACTCATCATACAAAATGAATAGAAAAAATTATTGAAAAAAAGAAAGCATTAAAAGAAAAACACAACGAAATTTTCACTCATCTAAATCAACATCAAAGAAATCGAAAAGAAAAAATGAAAATTAAATTGAATTTTCTTTTTTTCTTTCTTTTTTTTTTTTGGCATAAGAAATCCGCTATTAAATAAATGACATAAACATTATTATTTTTTGATGGTTTGTGTGAGTGTGTTGGTGTCTTGTATTTAAATTTCATTAAATGCATTTTCTTTTTGAATTTAAACAATATAAGCATGCGAATGAAGGGTAAAAGTAGCTTTGCAACAAACACAAGAGAAATTTATTTTGTTGCTGCTGCTTCTGCCGTTTTAAATACTCTGTTTTGTATCAGACAACGGCCAGTTCGGCAGACAGCAACAACAGCCAGCAGTGATCAAGTGGTTTAATCTTTGAATGCTTACTGCTTGGTTGGCTATGGCGTTACGCGTTTGGATTATTTGGTAGGATGAATGATGATCATGATTTGACATGTGAAATGTGTGTATTTGGTTACTTCCGGTATGAAATCTTAACACCCACCAATGCAATATATACAACTGAATTAAATTTCATAAAAAAACACAAGTAAAAGTTTGGTGAAAATATTAAAAAAAAAAAAAAAAAAAGTAGAGAAACTTCAAATTTGAAAGTGTTATTAAAGTCATGTTGCATGTGAGATAAAGTAAAAATGTTGCAGAACAGCATATTTTAGTTGCGAAAAGAAAAAGGGTGAAATGTTGCTAAACAAGTAGCTGTGGAATGTTGCAAAGTTCAATAAGCTGCTTTAAACTAGATTCATATTGAAAGATAATCATTTAAAAATTAACGATAAATTGATATGAATTTATTTCTCTAATTTAAATGCCATATTAAATTATTAAATTTATAGATCTTTTTTTAGAATAAATTATTTAAAAATTTTAGTATATTTTCCAAATAACTTTGTTAAACTCTAAGATTTTTTAAAATTAATTAAATTCGTAATTAGCTTATATAGCAAGCTTTTAAATGGCATACCACGTTTTAGATAATTTGAGTGATAAATCATTTTAAAATTTACGATAAAATGAATTGGACAAATTTTTTAAAATTTAAGTCAAATCAAATAAAATTTTTTTTTATAAATTTTTTTTTCTTATAACCACATTTCAAAAATATATATTTAAATAAATTTAAAATTTTCAATGATTTTTTACAAATAACTTTGTTAAACTCTAAGATTTTTTTAAATAAATAAAATTTGAAATTAATTGATATAGCAAGCCTTTAAATGGCATACCACATTTCATTTTAAAGTTGACGATAAAATGAATTGAAAAAATTTTCTAAAATTTTGAATTTTACTTATAAATATTTTTTTTTATAAAACATTTCCAAAATTTCTTTTTAAATAAATTAAAATTTTCTATGATTTTTTACTAATAACTTTGTTAAGCTGTAAAATTTTTATAAATAATGAAAATTTGAAATTAAATGATAAAAAAAAACTTTTAAATGGCATAGCACATTTTAGATAATTTTTATTGATAGATCATTTTAAAATTTACGATAAAATGAATTGAACAAATTTTCTAAAATTTAAGTCAAATCAAATAAAATTTTTTTTTATAAATTTTTTCTTATAACAACATTTCAAAAATCTATTTTTAAATAAATTTAAAATTTTCAATGATTTTTTACAAATAACTTTGTTAAACTCTAGGATTATTTAAAATTAATAAAATTCGAAATTAGGTGATATAGCAAGCTTTTAAATGGCATACCACATTTCATTTTAAAGTTGACGATAAAATGAATTGAAAAATTTTTCGAAAATTTGGCTTTTAAATCATTTCGAATTTTACTTATAAATATTATTTTTATAAAACATTTCCAAAATTTCTTTTTAAATAAATTAAAATTTTCTATGATTTTTTACAAATAAATTTGTTAAGATCTATATAAATAAATAAAAATTGAAATTAATTGATATAAAAAGCTTTTAAATGGCATACCACATTTAAGATAATTTTAATGATAAATCATTTTAAAATTTACGATAAAATGAATTGAACAAATTCGGGAAAATTTGGTTTTTAAATCATTTCGAATTTTACTTTTAAATATTTTTTTTTATGAAACATTTAAAAATTTTATTTTTAAATAAATTTAAAATTTTCTATAATTTTTTACAAATAACTTTGTTAAACTCTATGATTTTTTAAAATTAATAAAATTCACAATCAATTAATACTAGCAGATTGCAGCGCAATTTCTAGGCAACTTTATTTCTCAACTTAGCGAATTCACAAACCAACACTTTTTTGGTTCATTATTATTGTGAATGAAGATAACAAACTCATTATCAAATTTAATAAACACACACATAGCATATATATAATTTTATGAATGTGTTAGTAGCAACTTTAAATGTAATTTACTCAAAACAAAGAAAAAAATTTAAAAACTGTAAATGAACCGCTAAAAAGAAATACCTTTCAAATAATACACGCTTGGTCAAAATCGGGATAAAACGGTAGAAGAAAACATCGTAACAAGAAATCGCCTAGCCTATTAACATTATAGATAACATGCTTTTAAATGGCATACCACATTTTAGATAATTTGAATGAATTTTCTAAAATTTTTAAAAAATTCAATGATTTTTTTTCCAAATAACTTTGTTAAACTGTGTGATTTATTAAATGACAGAACACATTTTAGATAATTTGAGTGATGAATCATATTCTGTATAATTTTTACGCGAAATCAGTTTAAATTTAATTTTAAAATATTATATGTTAAACAGTTATACATTTTTTAAATGAAATTTCATGATTTTTTACAAATAACTTTATAAAACTCTATTTTGTGAAATTAAATAAATTTTAAATTAATTGATTTAACAATCTTTAAAATGACATACCACATTTTAGATAATATGAATGATAAATTATTTGATTATTTACAATAATTTGAAGTGAACAAATTTTCTATAATTTAGAAGTCAAAATTTTATTTATAAATATTTTATAAATTTTACAAATAACTTTGTTAATCTGTATAATAATTTCAAATTAATAAAATCCGAAATTAGTTGATGTTACAGGCTGTTAAATGGCATAAAACATTTTATTTAATTTGAATGATAAATCATTTCAAAAATTACGATAAACTGAATATTTCGTAAAATATTAATATGAAATTAGTTTAATTTTAATTTAAAAATATATTATTTTAAAAACTTAAAATTTTTATGATTTTTTTTTTAATTTAAAATATTCTAAGATTTGTTAAAAATAACTCTGCAAAACTTTATGTTTTTTTTAAAATTAATTATATTTGAAATTAGTTGATTTAACAAACTTTGATGTGGCGTACCACATTTTAAATGATTGACAAATAAATCATTAGAAAATTTACGATCAATTGAAATGGAAAAATTTTCTATAATTTAGAACCCAAAGTAGTTTAAATTTATGTAATATCTATTTTAAAACTTCTAAACAATATATATATTTTTTTTAATAAATAAATTTTAAGTTAGCAATGATTTTTCTTAACAATTTGAAAATAACCTATAATATTAATAGGCAAGGCGATTTCTAATGATCCCTTCTAAATTTAGTTATCTACCGATTTTGATAAAAAATATACCATTTGCAAGGTATTTCTTTGCAGATGTGCACCATCTTTACAGATGTGCAACATCTGGTACATTTTTTTTAAGTAATAATCGTTTAAGGTTGCTACTAACACATACATATATTTAGGCTTCAAATTAAAAACAAGTAAGAATATTATAGTTGGTCTAGACCGACTATACGATACCCTATACCATGCGTTTAGAAACCCTATATCTTAGGTCCAACTAACTGGACATAGAAAATAAGCAAAAACCAAATTTGAGTGGGATTTTTATTAATTTTTTTGGCTTCAGATATGAAAAAGTTCATATCGGATGCTATATCTATATGGGGACTGGGTCCAAAAATGGACCGATCCTGATCATGTTTAGTAAAGTCTCTTGTATTTTGCAAAAATATATACAAACAAAATTTGAGAAGAATCAGTGCAATATTTTTGTTTTTTAATAGATTTAAGTGAAGATCGGGAGGCAGCTCTATATGGGGCCAAAGGGATCATTTTTGAGTAAGATTTGAGTAAGATCTATATGACAATTTGGATCTTATGGCAATTTATGTCGATTTCATAGGGGTAATTTGTATGGGGGCTAGGTCTGAACATGGACCGATTCTCACCAATTTCAATAGCGTTCATCCCATGGCCGATAAAAGCTTATATACCAAATTTCGTCAAAATATATTCATATTTGCGACCTGCAGTTTGATTTCAAGGTTTACATGGACACACAGACGGACGGACGGACGGACGGACGGACGGAGATTGTTAAATCAACTCAAAAAGTGATTCTGATTCGATCGGTATAATTAAAGATGGGTCTAGGTCAAATATTTTTGGTTGTTACAAACAGCAGCACAAAGTCATTATACCCAAACCACATAGTG
This sequence comes from Cordilura impudica, assembly GCA_963682025.1. Taxonomy (NCBI): domain Eukaryota; kingdom Metazoa; phylum Arthropoda; class Insecta; order Diptera; family Scathophagidae; genus Cordilura; species Cordilura impudica. The sequence goes on from OY821517.1 coordinate 344,660,585, forward strand.
GTATAGGGTATAACTATACAGGCTAATTCCATAATCACAGACATGACATTCAGTGATCTTTCTAATCCAATATTATACCGCAAAAGTATTTTCATTGTTGAAAAAAATATTCAAAATTGTGCAGACGGACCTGGCCAACATATTTACCATTAGAAAAAGTGATAACGTATTATTGCTATTAATAATTGGGAGCAAAAAGCAGTCGTGACAGACATGACAACAAACATGCATAATTTTTGAGGATGATTGTAACACACAGAAAAGCTCTGAAGTAATTTGTATGACAAATAAGAAACAGTTTTTTATAGTTAATATAAGAGCTAGTTTATTAATAAAGCATATAAAACTCTGAATTCTAAAATAAATTATAGTAAAAAGAAGTTTGTTGTAATGTGACAGACATGACACTGCCTTTATTTTCAAATTTTCCTTTCTTGCTGGAAAAATAGGAGCTATAAAAATATTCAAAAATACATCTAACTATTGTCATATTTTCGTATCAATAAAAATTATTGAAATTAAAATTTTAAAATTGGACGTAAGATTGCCATTTGCATGGAATTACCCTACAATGCTGTGTGTGTGCTTATGAATTGGCTAAAACTGATTAGCCTACCTTTAGGCTCTTGTTCAACTAATATTTTTAATGAAATTTAATGAATTTTATTTAAAAATTCACAATTTAATGAAATTTTAATGAAATTTAATGAATTTTATTTAAAAATTCACAATTTAATGAATTTTATTTAAAAATATACAATTTAATGAATTTTATTTAAATATTCATAACTTTTTTATATATATAGATTAAAAAGAAATTTTTATGCAAATATAAAGTTTCCAAGAATTCGCACTCGAATTTCGAATGCTGGGCTCTGCTAGTTAATATTAAAATTTACGAAAACAAAAATGAAAACTTTTTTAAGAAATACTACAAATAAGTAAAAATGTAGTTGTCATATTATAATAAAAACTCCAAATTTGATTGATTTATTTTATTTGAATAAATTAATTTGCAATTTTTAATTATGCTTTCCAAATAACTTTGTTAAACTTTATAATTTTTAAAATAGTTTTATTTCGAAATTAATAAATATAACCAGCTTTAAAATGGCATAGCAAAATTTATATCTATAATTTTAATAGGCTAGGCGATTTCTTGTGACCGATGTTTTGTTCTACCGTTTTATACCGATTTTGACCAAACGTATATTATTTGAAAGGTATTTCTTTTTAGCCGTTTTGCAGATTTACATAAATTTAAATATACCAAATATTGAAATTAGTAAATAAAACTTTTATTGGCACAAAATATTTTAGGAAAAATCATTTAAAAATTGCAAAGATCGTAATAATCTATTTTTACGAAAAGTAAACATTCAAAATAAAACTATTTCATAATACAATAAAATTTAAAACAAGATAAACCTAATTTCATAAATCTAACAAAATCCGAAATTAGCTAATATTTAAAAGTTTTAAATGGCGTTTACTTTTTTATGATATTCGAAAGATAAATCTATTTATAGTTTACGATAAATTGTAAACAATCATAAGTATTTTAAAACGAATAATTAATTCAAAAGTTTTCTAAAATAAAAAATAAACTGTAAACATTTAAAAACTTATAAATTTAATAAGGAATTTCGAGGCAAAATCAGCTATTGAAATCTTTTCCAATAAAAAAAATAAACTTTTTTATGAACATTTAATTTAATCACTTTTCTTAATTATTAGCCCAAAAAAAAATGTGAAATTTCTTTTTTTTTCAATATCAAATGAACACATTTCACTTTAATAATATCGATCTGTGTTAATCTTAAATGTCGTTTGTGTATACAAAACTACAACACCAGCGTTGAACAAAAAAAAAAAAAAAAAACTCAATGTGAGGTTACACATTTTATGTTTGTTTATTTTCTACACTCTTTCACCAAATGTAAGCTTTTTCTTTTTCTTTAATTTTTTTTTCTTTGAGGGAATGAGGTTTTGAAATTTTGTTCAAATATATTTTTTGTTTAGAAAGTAGCGAGAAAGCCTGACAAAAAAAAAAAAAACAATAATAAAAAACGCATGTGAAATTTACAATAAAAAATATAATGAAAACACATACACACACACACACACTCAGCAATAAAGAAATACGACTATGTATTGAAAAAAAAGTGCAGTAGTACGAAAAAGATCACATTTTTTATAAGAAAAGCTCTCGAATAATGTCAGAGTCAAAATGAGAACATTTAATAAGAGTTAACAGCTAAAGAGAATAATAGTTATAAGAGAGTGTTTCTAATAGTTTTAAGAAGAGATTACAAATTAGCTTTTAGATATTTGAAATATTCAAATAATTTGTGTATAAATTAACAAAAAAAAGTTTCTTTTAAACGATTTAAATTGTGTTAACACATTTACAACAAAACTAGGATAAAGTTGGCACATGAATTTAGTTTAAGAAGAATAAAGAAAAAAAATCATACAGTTTGACCTTAATTGAACTTTATTTTTTTTAATGCTGACTACAAAAAACCACTTTGTTGTGGTGTAATTATATCCCTTGAAGTTGTATAAAGGATTTCCTTTCACTTTTTTTTTCTGAATTGAAGCCTTTTTGAATTCATTCATAAAGTTTTACTGACTGTAATTATAAACCTCAACTCAAGCGGAAGCAAACTTCAGTGATTTTTTTAAAACTTTAGTTTAACTTTCAGTTTTTGTTAACAAAGTCATTATTCACTTCTTCTTTTTTCAACACCTTTAACCCTACATGTTAAAACAACGACAACATGTTTTAGTTTCGTTCAACACTGTAAAGATTATAAAGTAACAAAAAAAAAAAAAAAAACAAACACCCACCTTCATATCATCCATCATTATTAAAACAAAATGAAATGCCTTTTATTAAGTGAATGGGAAATTATTTAAAATAAAAAAAAAAAAACTTTCTTTTTAAACTTTCCCAAAAACAAAATTAAAAATAAAAATGTGATCGTATTTGTTTTTAATGATTATTGCCAATGCAAGCCATTTTTGTAGAGTAAAAGTGCATCACCAACGAAAACACATTTAAATTAACAAAATCATTCATTCATTACGAAATTCAATCATTTAAGTAAATTCATGAACATTGTATGCTGATCCTCAGCAACATCATGTTTCAAGAAAGATAAAAAAAATTATCGTTTTTCCAGAGATGTTTTTTTTAATGAAATCGATCGTAGTTAGAGAAAAAGTGAAGAAAATTTCACTTTTTTTAATAGTTTTTTTTTTATAAAACAGATCAATGTCATTTTTGTTGTAATTTAAAATTTGAAAGTTTTGTTTTATGTAACAATGTATTTTTTTGTTATTGTTTTTTTTTTTATTATTACGGAAATGACATGTCATGTAATACAACAATGCTGTAGTTGTCCTCAATTTCCCTTAAAACCGACCAACCGCAAAATTAAAAAAAAAAATGAAAAGAGAAAAAAACAAACAAACAGAAACCAGACATAATTATTATTATTTTAAGCCAACATTAACTTCAAAGTAATCATATTTTAACACTCTAAAATAAATATTAAATTTTGTTTGTTGTTGTTTTACAAACAAAAATTTACATAATCTTGCGTGAAACCGCTTAAATTACAAACAAAAAAAAAAAAAAAAAAAAAAACACTAACAACTACTTTAAAAGCGCTAAAAACAAACCTACAGAAATCTACATAATAATCAAACCCAAACCAAATTATGTAAAAACAAGCAACAAAGTTGGTGTTGCAATCATTTTCAAAACATTTTTTTTTTACTTTGTACACAAACTTTAAACAAATGAAAGTTTTTTTTCTATTTATTTAAACTTATTTACAAAACCCCTTTTTTTTCAAAATATAAGAGAGAAATTATAACATTTTTTTTTTATAATTATAAGATTACGTAAATTCTTTTTTAAAAAGGTTAAACATTATAAATTACCACCTTTCTACTCCTAGGCATAGAAAGTGTTAACTATATATTTAAGTGTGGGTGATTTACAATCAAAGTGTTTGAAAAAAAACAAGTAAGAGTGTTAAATTCGGCTGTGCCGAATCTTTGATACCCTCCACCTCGGTTTGTGGCAATACTACTAACATAGCTCATGGTAGTTGTGTTCTTGTTATTGTTAATATGTATGAATCACATTTTTTTTGTGGCTTTTTTTATGTTGTTGTATGTTCAACCACTAAACTATTACAAGAAAACACTAGGTTTCATGTTTTTTTTAGAGGTATCTATAAACTTTTGTTCATTTCTCAGCGCAGAGGCTCCCGATTTACTCCGATTTCAATACCAACCTGGTGGGAATTATGGCAAATAATTTTTTCGTAACCTGACCTAAGTAAATGCTTTTTTTTTTGAATGAGCGTGATTTCAACAGACACACGGACAGACGGACAGACGGACAGACGGACAGACGGACAGACGGACAGACGGACATCGCTATATCGACTCGAGCTGTGATAAGGATCAAGAATATATATACTTTATTGGGTCGGAAATTAGTTTTTCGATGCGTTACAAACGGAATGACAAACCTATATATACCCTCTGCCACTGAGATGTGGAGGGTATAAAAAAATCAACAGCAAGCTGTTAATTATCTGTAATTAAGAGATTTATTGCGAATTAACAGCTAGAGAGAAAAAACTTAAAACTGCAGTTTAAATCCGCATTTTTTCTAAAAGATTATTGTGCAAAAGCGTTTCAAAACAACTTGAAACATGTCAAGTTAAAAAGCAATAGCTTTTACAAAACATAAATCACAGTACATACGAGTAAATAATGATAATTAATATTGAAAAAATATATTTTCTAAACAAACCAATAGCAAGCAAGCTATTTAGAATGTGGTGGATTTGGAAAATATTTTATAAAATCAAAATTTCGTAATGATTCTTTAAGTTAATCTAAAATATAATGAAATTCGAAATTAGCTGTTTAAATAAGCTTTAAATTCATGGCCATAAAATAGAGAAATGTCTTGGGCAAGTGGTTTAAAAATTTACGATAACTAAGGAAGTGCAAATTTTACTCAACATAAGTTTTATTAACAAAAAAAAAAAAAAATAAACCAAAAATTATTAAAAAAATAAGATCATCAAAAAATAAACCAAATTAAATCTCAAAAAATAAAAAGCAATTATATTAAATACTCCAAAAAATTACATTAATGGTGAGGGTTTGATCTATATGTTGCACATAACGAACAATTATTAAACTTTTTTTATCCTAAATATCTTAGTGCTTCTTTAAAACTATTCTAAAACTAATAAAATTCGAAATTAGAACTTTAGATAAGCTTTTAATGCAAACTTTTAAAATAAAGAAGTACTTATGTTAAGTACTCTAAAAATTTACGATACTTAAGAAAGTTAAATATTTGCTTAAAAATAATTATCTAAAAGACGTGCAAAACTAAAAAAAAAAAAAAAAAAAATTTTGAAAAAAAAAACCGTTGGGTCAAATTTATAAACCAAAAACAATTTTTATAGGCTATTCCGTTTACGATAAAAGATATGCTAAAATGTCTATCTTTTATATTAATCTGAAATTAGTTGCAATTATAAGATTTATAATGTTGTAATACGTTTATATAAATATTTATTTCCAAAGGCTGTTACATTTACGATAAACCAAAAAAACAATTTTTGGAAGTCTAACTTATTTTCATAATTAATATTTTCGAAAAATAATTTAATTCGAAATTAGTTTAATTTATAGGCTTGAAAACAGTAAAAAACTTTTTACTATATATTTATTTTCAAAGCCTTTGGGATTTACGATAAATAAATATGCAGAAATGGCTGATTTTTATAAGATTTACACATGCTATAGAATATTTTGAAAAACATTTATTTTTAAAGGCTGTTGCGATAAATTTAAGTAAAATTGTATTTGCTTTATTTTTATTCTAAGCGATATTAGATTTACTGCTAATAATTTTGGTGGAAGAACGAAATTTATGATAAATTTAAAAATTTTGCAACTGTTTTTATGTTTATGCTAGCTCATTATTAAAATTAGAGAAAATGCTAAGAATGTTTGTTAAGAAAAATGAAAAAAATTAAAATGAAAACAAAAATATGTAAATAAAATTAAAAAAAAAAAAATAAAATTCGAATTTAGATTAAATCATAAGCATTCGATTGGCATAAATAATAATGAGAAAATGTTATTTTAAGTTTCTAAACCTATTACGATTAGCAAATTTGAGGCCTTTAATTTATTTTTATTAGTAAGTAAAAAATTAATTATAAAAATGTTGGATATTATTTAATATATTACGATTCATTTCAGCAAAACTAAAGTCTTAAAATATAGATAAATTATATTTTATAAAAAAATAAATTTATTTTTAAAGTTTAGAATTTGTTGTATTTTTTATAGTAAAAAATAAAATTCGAAATTTGTTCAAACATTAAGTTTTAAAATGACATTAAATGTTTTGTATAAATATAATCATGAAGCACTGAAAAATTTACGATAAATTAAAAAAAAAAATCATTTCATTTTTTTTTTGATAAAAAGTATAAAAAATGTATAAAAATAATATTTTATACTAGCAAATATTTTTATAACTTTTTTTAAAATTCATATATCGTATTTTACAAAATTTATTCAGGTATCTATAGGATTTAATTAAATTCAAAATTTACTCAAAACTTTAATTTAAGACGATAATAAAAAAATATAATTAAAATGACTTGAAAATAAGTGCAAAAAAAATTATAAAAAACAGATATTTTTATATAGTAATCATTACCTTTATTCGAAATTTCGAATTAAATTAGTTTCCATAAAAACCTTGACAAATATTCTAATATCTTATATTATATTTTATATTTTATGGAAACTAATTTAATTCGAAATTTGTGCAAAATGTAAGCTTCAAGATGACATTCAACATTTTGCATAAGCTCAAACTTAACGTACTAAAAAAATACGATAATTGAAAAAGTTATAATCATTTGATAAATAAATAAATATTAATATATTTTTAACTGAGTTTTTTTTTATTCTTATTCGTATAACGTATTTTAGAAAATATATCTTAATTAGTTTAAGCTTTAGTATGACATATTTAGAGTTGCATAAACACAATCATAAAGTAAACTAAAAGAAGAAATCTGTAATTAAATTAATATCGTATTTTGGAAACTTTAATAAGGGGTTTTTAGAAATTAATTATATCTAAGATGCCATTAATAATTTTGTATAAGTACAAACTTTATAAAATGGAAAAGTTACGATAAACAATATATATTCTAAATCACTTGATAAGAGGAAAAATAAAAATTATAAAAAAAATATATACTTTTATATCGTAGTTATTATTTTATTCTTATATCATATTTTAAACATTATTAGTATTGCATAAATACAATCAAAAAGTAACGAAAAATTTACGATAAACTAAAAGAAGAAATTTATAATTAAATTAATATGAATAAAGTAAATAACAAAAATGTATAACAATTATATTCCATAAAAACAAATATATATATATATAAATATATAAGATTTTTTGTTCCTACATTTAATGGGTTTATAAAAAAATAATTATATTCGAAATTAGTTCAAAATGCAAGCTTCAAGATGACATTAATAAGTTTGTATAAGTAAAACATAACGTACTGAAAAATTTACGATGAAATATACATATATGATATCTATAATATTAATAGGCAAGGCGATTTCTTGTGAGCGATATAAGTTTCACAGTTTTACCCTGATTTTGACAAAAAATTTATCATTTGAAAGGTATTTCTTTTTAGCTGTTACCCAGATTTACAGATTTTCATCGTCTGGAATATTTTTTAGAGTTATGATCGTTTAAAGTTGCTACTAACACATACATAAAGCTATACAATGCTATGTGTGTGTTTATTAAATTTGTTAATGTGTTTGTGTTAATGTGTTGGGTTTGTTTTCTTCATTTAAAATGAGTTGAATTGTGAAGCATACCTTTAGGGTCTTTATTAAATGAAAAAAAAAAAATAAATTTCCTAGAATTTGCACTTGCTGGAATCTGCTAGTATAATTTAAATCATTTGATAAAAATGTAAAAAGAAAAATTTATAAAATATGATTTTAGAACAGTAAATAAATTATTTATAGAAATTTGTATAAATCGAAATTAGTTCAAACCATAAACTTTAAGATGACATTAATAATTTTGTATAAACAACAACGTTGTGAAAAATTTACGATAAATAAAATAAAAAAAAGAATATAATTTAAATCATTCGATAAGAAATAAAAAAATATAAAAATATAAGTATATTCATATACGAGTTTCTATTTTTATTCTTATATCGTATTTGAGAACAGTTAATTTTTTACAGAAATTAACGAAAATCGAAATTAGTTCAAACCATAAGCTTTACGATGACGTTAATAATTTTGTATAAGTACAAATATAACGTAGTGAAAAATTTACGATAAAATATATATATAATTTAAATGATTTGATAAGAAGTAAAAAGAAAAATTTTAAACGTCGATTTTATGAGTATGTATATATTTTTATTCTTATTTCGCAATTGAGAACAGTAAAAAAATTATTTATAGAAATTAAAGTAAATCGAAATTAGTTCAAACCATAAGCTTTAAGATGACATTAATAATTTTGTATAAATACAAACACAACGTTGTGAAAAATTTACGATAAATAAAATAAAAAAAGTATATAATTTAAATCATTTGAAAAGAAATAAAGAAAATTATAAAAATATAAATATTTTCATATACGAGTTTCTATTATTATTCTTATATCGTATTTGAGAACAGTTAATTTTTTACAAAAATTAACGAAAATAAAAATTAGGTCCAACCATAAGCTTTAAGATGATATTAATAATTTTGTATTAATACAAAAACAACGTGAAAAATTTACGGTAAATAAAATAAAAAAAAGTATATAATTTAAATCATTCGATAAGAAATAAAAAAAATTATAAAAATATAAATATATTCATATACGAGTTTCTATTTTTATTCTTATATCTTATTTGAGAACAGTTAATTTTTTACAGAAATTAACAAAAATCGAAATTAGTTCAAACCATAAGTTTTAAGATGATTTACGATAAATAACATAAAAAATATATAATTTAAATTATTTGATAAGAAATAAAAAAAATATAAAAATATAAATATATTCATATACGAGTTTCTATTTTTATTCTTATATCGTATTTGAGTACAGTTAATTTTTTACAGAAATTATAGAAAATCGAAATTAGTTCAAACCATAAGCTTTACGATGACGTTAATAATTTTGTATAAGTACAAATATAACGTAGTGAAAAATTTACGATAAAATATATATATAATTTAAATGATTTGATAAGAAGTAAAAAGAAAAATTTTAGACATGTCGATTTTATGAGTATGTATATATTTTTATTCTTATTTAGCAATTGAGAACAGTAAATAAATTATTTATAAAAATTAAAGTAAATTGAAATTAGTTCAAACCATAAGCTTTAAGATGACATTAATAATTTTGTATAAATACAAACACAACGTTGTGAAAAATTTACGATAAATAAAATAAAAAAAGTATATAATTTAAATCATTTGAAAAGAAATAAAGAAAATTATAAAAATATAAATATTTTCATATACGAGTATCTATTATTATTCTTATGTATATCGTATTTGAGAACAGTTAATTTTTTACAAAAATTAACGAAAATAAAAATTAGGTCCAACCATAAGCTTTGAGATGAAATTAATAATTTTGTATTAATACAAAAACAACGTTGTGAAAAATTTACGGTAAATAAAATAAAAAAAAGTATATAATTTAAATCATTTGAAAAGATATAAAAATAAATATGAAAATATAAATATATTCATATACGAGTTTCTATTTTCATTCTTAGATAGAATTTGAAAACAGTTAATTTTTTCACAATGACGTTAATAATTTTGTATAAGTGCAAATATAACGTACTGAAAAACTCACGATAAATAATATAAAGTAAATGTACAATTTAATTTGATGAAAATCAAAAAAGAGATATATAAAAAAAATATTTTTATATGCGTTTTTATTTTTTTTCTTATATCGTATTTTAGAACATTTAATAAGGCGTTAACAAAAATTCATAAAAAACTAAATTATTTCACATCGTAAACTTTCAGATGGCATTAATAGTTTTTGTTCAGTATAAAAATAACGAAAAAAAAAATATATAATTAAAATATACGAGTTTCTATTTTCATTCTAAGATCGTATTTGAGAACAGTTAATTTTTTCACTGAAATTAACAAAAATCAAAATTAGTTCAAACCATAAGCTTAACGATGACGTTAATAATTTTGTATAAGTACAAATATAACGTACTGAAAAATTTACGATAAAATATATATATAATTTAAATGATTTGATAAGTAAAAAAGAAACATTTTAAACATGTCGATTTTATGAGTATGTATATATTTTTATTCTTATATCGTAATTGAGAACAGTAAAAAAATTATTTATAGAAATTAAAGTAAATCGAAATCGGTTCAAACCATAAGCTCTAAGATGACATTAATAATTTTGTATAAATACAAACACAATGTTGAGAAAAATTTACGATAAATAATATAAAAAAAGTATATAATTTAAATCATTTGAAAAGAAATAAAGAAAATTATAAAAATATAAATATTTTCATATACGAGTTTCTATTATTATTCTTATATCGTATTTGAGAACAGTTAATTTTTTACAAAATCTAACGAAAATAAAAATTAGTTCAAGCCATAAGCTTTAAGATGATATTAATAATTTTGTATAATTTGAAACACAACGTTGTGAAAAATTTACGATATATAAAATAAAAAAAGGTATATAATTTGAATCATTCGATAAGAAATAAAAAAAAATTATAAAAATATAAATATATTCATATATGAGTTTCTATTTTTATTCTTATATCGTATTTGAGAACAGTTAATTTTTTATAGAAATTAACAAAAATCGAAATTAGTTCAAGCCATAAGCTTTACGATGACGTTAATAATTTTGATAAGTTAAAATATAACGTACTGAAAAACTTACGATAAATAAAATAAAAAAATATATAATTTAATTTGATAAGAAGCAAAAAAGAAAAATATAAAAGCAAATATTTTTTTAATATGAGTTTTTATTTATCTTCTTATATCGTATTTCGGAACACTTAATAAGGCGATAGCAAAAATTCATAAAAAACTAAATTATTTCACATCGTATACTTTAAGATGGCATTAATAGTTATTGTTCAGTATAAAAATAACGAAAAAAAATATATAATTTAAACATAAATATTTTCTTATACGAGTTTCTATTTTCATTCTTAGATCGTATTTGAGAATAGTTAATTTTTTTCACAGAAATTAACAAAAAACAAAATTAGTTCAAACCATAAGCTTAACGATGACGTTAATAATTTTGATAAGTTAAAATATAACGTACTGAAAAACTTACAATAAATAAAATAAAAATATATATATAATTTAATTTGATAAGAAGCAAAAAAGAGAAATATAAAAACAAATATTTTTTTCATATGAGTTTTTATTTATCTTCTTACATCGTATTCTAGAACATTTAATAAGGCGTTAACAAAAATTCATAAAAACCGACCATAAAATTTAAGATGGCATTAATAGTTTTTGATGACTACAAAAATAACGTATTGAAATATTTACGATAAATAAAAAAAAAACAAATTTTTCTAATATCAAAAAATTTGAATAATATGACAATGTGCATTTTAGGTGCTTGGCCGATTTCGATAAGTTTATATTAATCTATTGAGAAAGAAGTAACAAACTCAATTTTAAAATAATCTTAATTTGTTTTTAACAAATTTGTGAGAAAAGATAAACATTTTCTAAAAAATTTGAAAAAAAAACTTGTTATTTTTTTTTGGAATTAGGATTTATATTTATATATGAATGTTAACCAATTAAAAATGTACGATAAAGTTTAAAAAGATGTGTTTTTATTTTCTTCAAAGATGTAGTAAAAGTTAATTACTAAAAGATGGAGGTTGTTTTGAGTAATTATTATAGCAATTCAAGATGAACTTATTAAATGTTTTTGTTGTAATTACAATTTTGTTGAAAACGATAAAACATTAAAATTTATTACAAAAAAAAAAAAAACAATCGATTGTTTTAAGTATGTAAGCCAGAAAAATAAAGCGCATTGCATGGTGTGGTGTGTTTTCATTTATTGTTATAATATTTTCGGATGTTATTGGATTTTTGTAGGTCATGGTCTACTTTTATTTCAGTTCACAATTTCTGTCGTAATGAATTGTATGTAGAGTGTTACGACGACTTCAACAACGACAATGACGCGATGACGTTACGTGTGCGTGTATAAAGATACATAGAATGCCTTTTTTTTTTTGATATTTATTTTATTTTTTCGGTTACATATACAGATTGTTTGTGTTTAGAGACATACTCGTACATATGGATGGTTGCGATATACGAATTGAAAACAGGCATGCTACTTCAAACTCATAGGCAGTTTGTAACAGCAGCAGTAAAACCAAAAAAAAAAAAAATATATATATATAAAAAATGCGTACGATTCTTAAACTTTTTACAAAAAAAAAAAAAAAAAAAAAAAAAATTATCGACAATTTATGTACATAAGTTTGCATAAAAATTGAAATAAACTGAATGTAGTCAAAAGACTAGAGTTCCTTGATAAATGACCTCAATTTGGTATTGGTATTGTTTTCGTTATCGTTATGTATGCCTGTAAGTAGTACACAGATGATGCTGATGATGTTGTCGATTTTATATGTCAAAATAAATTTATATTTCATCATAATTTTTCTTATAAAACAGTTCTGAGAGTTTTTCCTATAATAACATTTTCCTTTAAGTGTGTGTGCGTGTGCCTAAGTTTATTAGTTTTAAGAACATGAAATTAATTAACCTTTGATCTAAAATTAGTACGATGTGGTGTGTTTATTTTTCATATATAAAAGCGCGCACGAGTGTGTGTTTGTGTTTGTGTGTGTGTGTGTGTGTTCAAGTGCAAAATCATCAACCAAGTTCCTATAATGATCTCATGTGTGTTTTATTGAAATATACTTCCGTGTAACGGCATTTATTATTATTATTTTATGAATTTGTAGGTTTTTCTCTATTGTTTTTTTTTTTCTTCTTTTGATGGTAATTTATGTCAGCTATTTTTTAGGTCATCAAATACCCCTAATTGAATATATGAATACCATTCATTCATCTGTTGCTATATGAACCATATAAAAACGAAATACTTGAAAATTATTTTCATGCTGTTTGTTGTACGAGTATTTATGCTTTTTCATTTAAATTGTTTGTTTCTTTCTTCATTTTTCTTCTTTTTTTTGGGAACACAGGGCGTTTATTAATAAAGCTTTGTATACAATTTACTCACAAAATGGGTCAATTATACATATATATATTTGATTATAATCAACAGTTATGAAAGTTTTTTTTTTACAACAAAATATTACACGAATTTAATATAGCTCCCCTTTAATGTGAACTCGTATTAAGGACAATGTTTTAAGTGGTTTTTCGTAGAAAAGCTAATTTATTTATAGCCGTAAAGCTTTTGATGTATGTTAATATTTGTAATGACCCAGCTGCTTTGCTTTTTAGAATTCGATTTTGATAGCAAAACGAGTTATTAGGGTTCAGTTTTTTATTTTGTTTCAATACATATAATTATAATTTGGTAAAATAAAAATTAATGAACAAATTAAAAATAGCTTTGTCAAAAAAAAAAAAAAACAAATAATAATAATTTGAGAAATTGATTGAATTTATAAGCTTGAAAATTGTATAAAAATTGTTCAGTTATTTTTTAAGTATTATTTTTATTGAAGTGGAACTATAAAAACAATTATGTATACTAGCAGAGCCCAGCACTCGATATTCGAGTGCAAATGCTAGGAATTTTAATTTTTTGGATCAATTTTTTTCTTTCAATGTTTTTTTTTTAAACTAGATATATAAAAAATTTATGAATATATTAATAAAAAACATGAAATTGTGAATTTTTAAATAAAATTCATTAAATTTCATTATAAATATTTGTTGAACACACAGAAGATATATAAATGGGTTTGTTAATAAATTTTTTTATAAGAGCCTAAAGGTATGCTAATCAATTTTTGCCAATTCACAATTCAGCACAGGACTTTCGATATACAATTTTTGCAAACCATTAACATATTTAATAAATGCACACACATCATTGTATAGTTTTATGTACGTGCTAGTAGCAACTTTAAGTGATTATTACTGCAAAAAAATTACCAGATGGGGCACATCTGTAAAGATGGTGCACATCTGTAAATAAATACCTTTCAAATGGTATATTTTTTGTTAAAATCTGTTGATAACTAAAAGCGTAGAAGAGGTCACAACAAATCGCCTTGCCTATTAATATTATAGATTTGAAAAATAAATTAATTCGAAATTAGTTTCAGTTATAAGATTTAAGAACATATAAAAATTCCATAGAAATATATTTTTTAAAAGGCTACTTATTATGTCTACGATAAAAAAAAGATACTTAAAAAATACCTGGGGCCAAATCACCGCATTCGATATCGAGTAAAATCAATCGAAATTCCATATTTTGGTTTATTATTTGAAGAAGACGGACAAACACTCGACCACGATTCATTTTTCTTCTTAACCAGAGGCCATAATTCTTCAACTGACAGAAAGAAAAATTATTCTTAACATTTCGATCGAAAACTTTCGATAACGAATGCGGTGATTTGGCCCCCAGATTTTAACAAATATTTTTGAAAAATAATTTAAATTGAAATGAGTTTATGTTACTTCTTTTGGGCTATGTTGGTCAGCTTATAAGTTTTAAATAAAATAAATTAAAACCAAATTTATTTCATCTCCACCCTACGTTTCGTTGACGGTTTTTCAACTTCATCAGGAGTGTAGTTAATAGGTTGAGTTTAGTTAATAGGCTTGAAACTTTTTAAAATATATTTATTTTAAAAAGCTATTATATTTACGATAAACCAAAAAATAAAAAAAAAAAATACTTAAAAAAGTACCTGGTTTTAATTTAATTCGAAATTAAAATCATTTTTAAAAAACCAAAGAATATAAGTAAATGTTTAATTTTTTTAATAATATTATTTTTAAAAAATAATTTAATTCGAAACTAGTTTAATTCACGGGCTTGAAAACAGTATTTAACTTTTTCTGAAATATTAATTTTCAAAATTTTTTTTTTTTTTTTTTTTTTTTTTTTTTTGATTTTAATTTAGTAAGAAATTTGTTTCAGTTATAAAATTTATTATTTTAAAGAACAATTTTAAAATTAATAGGCAGCGCGATTTCTTGTGCACCATCTGATTCATTTTATTTTTTTTTTTTGAATAATAATCATCATAATCATACTAACACATACATAAAACACATATTTAAGCTTCAAATAAAAAACTATACAATGTTGTGTGTGTGTTTATTAAATTTTGAATTGGCTAAAATTGATTTGCATACCTTTCGGCTCTTATAAAATTATTTATGAATGAAAAAATAAAATTTCCTAGAATTCGCACTCGAATTTCGATGGCTGGGCTCTATTAGTATGCATAAATATGGAACTTTTTAATATTTACATTTTAAAAATATTTTAGAAATTAATTATAAAACATTTTTAAAATATTTATTTATAAATTTACGATAACTTTAAAAATATATAGGTAAATGTGTCACCTTTTTAATATTTCAAAAATAAATTAATTCGAAATTAGTTTTTTAAAATTGAAAATATTATAAAACTTTCTGAGAAATATTTATTTTCTTAAGCTATTCTGTTTACGATAAAAAATATGCTAAAAAGTTTCTACACCTTCAATTAACAACCGATTTTGACAAAAAATATACCATTTGAAAGGTATTTCTTTGTAGATGTTCATCAAATTTACAGATGTGCACCAACTGATTCATTTTTTTTTTTTTTTTGAATAATAATCATTTAAAGTTGCTACTAACACATACATAAAATATATATTTAAGCTTCAAATAAAAAACTATACAATATTGTGTGTGTGTTTATTAAATTTTGAATTGGCTAAAATTGATTTGCATACCTTTAGGCTCTTATAAAATTATTTATGAATGAAAAAATAAAATTTCCTAGAATTCGCACTCGAATTTCGATGGCTGGGCTCTATTAGTATGCATAAATATGGAACTTTTTAATATTTACATTTTAAAAATATTTCAGAAATTAATTATAAAACATTTTTAAAATATTTATTTATAAATTTACGATAACTTTAAAAATATATACGTAAATGTGTTACCTTTTCAATATTTCAAAAATAAATTAATTCGAAATTAGTTTCAGTTTTAAAATTGAAAATATTATAAAACTTTCTGAGAAATATTTATTTTCATAAGCTATTCTATTTACGATAAAAAAATATGCTAAAAAGTTTGACCTTATTTTCATCTGAAATTAATTTCAGTTATAATATTTATATTGTTATACAACATTTTCAAAACTTTTACATTTACAATAAACCAAATAATTTTCATAAATGTTTAATTTTCCAAAAATTATTACATTTGAAAACAATTTAATTCAAAACTAGTTCAATTTATAAGCTTTAAAATTTTAAAGAACATTTTCAAAAATATTTATTTTCATAGATTGTTACATTTACGATAAAAAAAAACCGAATTGCTTAATTTCGAAATGAGCTTGTGTTTTTAGATTTATTTTCATTTTTATTTCCAAAGGCTGTTGTATTTACGATAAACCAAAAATTGTAGAAGTCTAACTCTTTTCATAATTAATATTTTTGAAAAATAATTTAATTCGAAATTGTTTTAATGTATAGGCTTGAATATAGTATCAAATTTTATCAGACAAATTTGAATTCAAATTCTTTTGCATTTACGATAAATGAATATATATTATAAAATGTCTGATTTTATAAGATTTATAATGTTATAGAACATTTTTAAAAACATTTATTTTAAAAGGCTGTAAAGATTACGGAAATGTGCAACTTTTTTTTAAAATAATTATATTTGAGTAATAATTTAACTCGAAATTAGTTTTAACTATCTATAAAACTTAAAAAAAAAAATATATAAAATTATTAATTTTGAAAAATAATTTAATTCGAAATTAGTTTATTTTTTTAGCTTTCAAATTTTATACAGATTTTCCAAAAATGTTTACTTTTAAAAGCTGTTACATTTACGATAAACAAGAAGAAGACAAAAATATCTAACATTTCGAAGCATTATTATATCAGAAAAACAAATTAATTCGAAATTGGTTTAATTTATAAGCTTTAAAATTGTACATAGATTTTTAAACAATAATTATTTTTAAAGGCTTTTACATTTACGATAATCCAAAAATATTCAAAAAATGTCTAATTAAAAAAAAAAAAAAAATTATTTAAGAATTAGTGCCATTTCAAAGGCTGTTACATTTGCGATAAAATTTAACACAAATTTTTTTTAAAATATTTTATTTCATAATACAGTAATTTTCCGATTTAACGAACCATCGGTTTAACGAATTCGGGATTTAACGAACTGCTGAAAATTTTGCATTGAGTACCTTCTATTGCGAACAATGTAACAAATGTTGTACTCGATATAATGAACAAATGAAAATCTTAAGTAAAGAATGGGATAAAAATACAAAGATTGCCACAGCAAAGGTGTGAAAGCAATAAATATGTGTATAGAGCATAGGCTTCCAAAATAAAAATGTGGTAGTTTAGTGACTGAGAAAGCGAGCGAGACGATATTGAAGTCAACGCAAGGACTGAATGAGAGAAAAACAATAAGTGTGCCACTGTTGGAAGCCTATGATTAAGAGAAAGGGGATTCCCCAACCATGTTGTGCTTTTCTTTTCTGTATTTACTTTTGGAATTTTTACCATTATTATACGATCGTTTGTGGTGTAAACATTGGAAAACATGGGAAACAGAAAAAGGCTGTTGTTAAAAGAAAAATTAAATATCGTCGATGACTATAAAAAAGGTGAATGTGTGAGTGGATTGTGTGTTAAATATGGATTGGCCAAATCAACAATATCCACAATTTTAAAATCAAAGGAAAATCTGTTAAAAAAGCAGAAATGGCAGGTTTTGGTTCAAAGAAGAGAAAATCAATTAAAGGCGGAGAATTTTCAAAAATGAAAACAAAGCTCTTTTTGTGGTTCCAACAGCAACGGAAAAGCCATATCCAAGTCTCTGGTGCTATTTTGGAACACAAGGCCAAAGAGTTCCACAAGCGATATTACAGTGGCAGTTTTAATGCCAGCCATGGCTGGCTGAAGCGTTTTAAAACAAGGTATGGAATTAGACTGCTTAAGCTTAGTGGAGAAAAACTCTCGTCTAGAGCCGACTATGTGGAACCTTTCAAAAACCAACTTCGCCAAACCATAAGTGAACAAAATTTGAGCTATCACGCACTATTCAATGCAGATGAGACAGGTCTGTTTTGGAAGAGGTTGCCTGAAAAAACTTACGTTCACTCTGGTGAGAAAATTTCTCCGGGAAGAAAGCTATCAACAGAGAGAATAACTCTCCTACTATGTTGCAATGCGAGTGGCACGAAAAAAATCAAACCTTTTCTAATTGGAAAAGCCGAAAAACCTCGCTCTTTCCGTAATAAGCCGTTAACATTGGATTATAAGCATTCCAAAAACGCATGGATGACGTCGTCATTATTCAAAAGCTGGTTTTTCAACAATTTTGCAACTCAGGTTTGTAATGCGTATTTAATTATTCTGGTTCATTAATTGTATCATATCTAATGCTTAAGGTGGAATCATATCTTGATAGCATCAATTTGCCTAGAAATGCTGTCTTGTTATTAGATAACGCACCTTGTCACCTCCCAGCAGAAGAGCTAGTAAAAGAAGCACGTGATGGCAAAATTTGGGTACTTTATATGCCACCCAATGTTACACCACTTATTCAGCCCATGGACTAAAACGCAATTCGCGTATCAAAGTTGTAGTACAAAAATAGTCTACTATCTAGAATATTTGCTAAGAAAGAAAATGATGTAATGTCCTTTTTGAAGAACTTTACTTTATATGAAGCTATGTCATTGATAGCTTTAGCGTGGAAATCTATATCCGAAAGTGCACTCGCAAAATGTTGGAATAATCTTTTAAACAGAACCGAAAGTTTTGACGAAGATGACGATCTGCCTTTGTCTATTTTATTACGCCAGGATGAACAGCTGATTGGTGTTTCAGTTTATATCAGTTTAAAGTTGTACTATGGTCTTACATAGCACAGTAGGTTCAGTACAATAATGGTTCGTACTTATCTTATTTTTTAGAATAACCTTTCATACGATGATATGAATAGATGGGTTGATGAAACTGATTGTGTACATCTGGAGTATGCTGCAAATGGAGATGACGATGCGGAGAGTGATACTAATGGTGAAGATAACACTTCTTCGGAAGAAGAACCCAGAATTAAGCACGACGATGTTGTAAAACATTCCGAAATTTGTATAAAATGGGGGCAACAAAATAACATAGATGCCACCAAATCACTAATATTGAGAGAACTCCAAGATGAGGCGATACAAAAAAGACCACAAGTTCCTAAAATACAAACAAAATTTTAAAATTTTTTCCATTGATATCGTTAAAAATACATTTGTTTTAGAAGATCTCCAAAAAAGCTTGAAAAAGTTATTATTTTGTTGTTAGATTCGAAATGAATTTTTTTTTGTTTTGTTATTCTTTGTAAGCACAATTCTCAAGCAAGATCTCAATACAAATTCATATCAATTGCATTCATTTTATTGATAACTTTGTTTTAAATTAAAATTATAATAAAGGCATTGTCCAAAACATATTAGAGTTGTTATTTCAATAGTTTTTGAGTAAACGAACTTTGTTATAAATAGTACTCGGTTTAACGAATTTTTCAATTTAACGAACAGGGCTGACAATATATAGTTCGTTAAATCGAAAAACTACTGTATATGTTTTTACTTGATTTTAGGGTTAAGGTATTGTTTTGAAAAGTTGTGTATGTTAAGTAACTTTTTTTTCAACATCTAAAATATTAATAGGCTAGGCGATTTTTTGTGAGCGATGTTTTGTTCTACCGTTTTATTCCGATTTTGACCAAACGTATATTTTAGCCGTTTTGCAGATTTTAAAATTTTTTTCCTTTATTTTGAGTAAATTGCTTTTAAAGTTGCTACTAACACACACATACATAGCTATGTGTGTATTATTAAATTTGTTAGTGTGTTTGTTAATGAGTTTGTTATCTTCATTCACAATAATAATAAACCATAAAAGTGTTGGTTTGTGATTTGGCTAAGTTGAAAAATAAAGCTGCCTAGAAATTGCACTCGAATTTTGAGCGCTGGAATATGCTAGTAGAAATGATAGGTCTAAGATCTTTATGAATTTAATAAATTTAACTTAAAAAATACGATAAAATATAATGTATAAAAAAAAATTCGTAAAAATATTCATAAATTTTAATAAACTCAAAATTATAAAAATTACGTGGTAAAATTCCAAGATATTTATGCAAAATTTTATAAATTTTTTTTTTAAATTATTTAAATTTGCAGAAATTATCATGGAAATACTTAAAACGGTTATTTTTGCTTAAATTCCATTTTACCAACCAAAAGTTTTTGCACTATTTTGATCTCATAATCTACTTTTTTTCATATTTCGTATTTTTTTTGACATGGCCATGTGCTAGACTTATTAAATTTGTTCTCCCGTATTTTGTGGGTAATTTAATTGCAGATATCAGCACAACAAGAATATTTTATATGTGGTTTTTATTCTTTCATATCTTTTTCTTTTCTTTTTTGCATTTTTATATTAAAAAAAAAATAAATGATTTCATATAATTTTCGAGGTTTCGAGTTTATTATGAATCATAGTTTTTGTTGTTGCATTATATAAATTAAATATATATAGCAATAAAAAGTCAAGTACTTGCGCGTGTGTTATCAGTAAAAGAAATATTATTAAACATTAAACCCTTGATGACATACAAACTAGCTCAATCATATAAAAAAAAATATGTTTATGCAGATTATTATATTTTTTACAATATACAATTTAGCATTGGCGAATAAAAAAAAAATAAAAAAAGAAAAAAAAGCTTTTGAATGATAAAAGCACGTACCATAAAAGTAGAATTGATTTCGTTTGAACTGAATTATTTTTAAAGGGATTTAAAGTATTTTTCTAAACAATCTAAATATATTGGGTTTTAGGTTATCAAATGATTGATATATAATTTGATGCATGTTTTATAATGAACTTGAAGCTAAATGATATTTAATATCAATTTCTAGATTTTTTTTACAAAAGTAACAATATTCTTGGAATAACATTAAATCATTTGAAAGTTCATAATTTAAATATATTTTGAAGTTAACTTAATTCATTTAAATATTATAATTTTTATTTATTATTTCGCAGTGTGCATAAAAATTTTGTAAGAAATTCAGTAATCATCTTATTAGCTTTCAAAAGATACTTAGTATAGCCCAGCACTCGAAATTCGAGTACAAATTCTAGGAAATATTATTTTTTCATTAAGTTTTTGTCTCTCAATGTTTTTTTAATCTATGTATGTATATATGTATATATAAAAAATTTATGAATATTTAAATGAGCCTAAAGGTATGTTAATCAATTTTAGCAATTCACAATTCAACACAGAGCGTCTGATATATAATTTAAATCATTCGCATTAACAAGGTGTAACGAATTATTATAAATATTTTATTTAATTTAATTTAATATATTTTTAAGACAGATTAAACATAAATTTTATCATTCTCAGCTTCTCCTCCATATGAACTATAACTATTTTCACACTCCTCCGTGCCCGCATATGGCTTAAAAAGGGAACTAAAAAATTACCTTCACGTATTAATATATAGATAAAATTTTTTAAGATTTTTTGTTAATAAATAATAGTAAAAAATAATTCAAAGTCAGTCCAATTAATAAAGTTCGAAAAATGTAGACATTTTAAAAATATAAAAAATTGTTTATAGTTAAATTATATAATTTATTTTTATAATTTATTTAATTTTTTAAAATCAAAATTATTAAAATTATTACTACACTATAACTCGCAGCTAAATGATATTTAATACAATGGTTTTTTCAAAATTTATTTATAAAAATTACGATATTCTTGGAATAACATTAGATTTTTCAAATAAATTATATATCATTTGAAAGCTCATAATATGAATGAATTTGGACGGTGGCTTTTTCTTCCATTCTCTTTTGAACATGCTAAGTAAATCTCCGTGCATTTACATTGTGCCTTTTTGATTGCAACAACTCTTTAATTTTTTTGACATTTATTCTGTCAATCTTTTATTTAATCATTATTTAATTAATTAGCAAAACTTTGACCAATTCTTTTGTTCACATTTTAAATTTAAATGTCCTTTATTAAAATACTTTAAACGTATTTTTTCAATGGCGGTTTATAAAATCACTTGTCACTTTGTTACGACTAGAATAAGAATAACAACAACTTGTCAACAAAACGAAAGAGTGTAGAAAGAAATGTCAAAAAAAAAATCCTTAAAAACAGAAAATGAGACTTTTCGTCACCAAACAAAAAACGCAAGCCTATTAACACAGCGTGGAAATGCACCGTTTAAATCCCCTCTATAAATACATTTCTAATTTTACTTAATTCAGTAAAATATTATATATTTTACAAATCTAGACCTCATCTTACAATAAAAATAGATAAAAAAAAAAATATTAAATAATAATTAACTTAATAAAGTTAGCAAAACTAATAAAATTGTGGGTTTTACATATTTAAAAAATAAAAAAAATAAATAATTTATAAATAAATTATTTAATTTATTTTTATTAGTTATTCTTTAATTTATTTAAAAGATTTTATGCTAGTAAATTTAAAAGAATATTATTATTAATATTTCAAATAATATGTTTAAATAAATGCGAAAATTTGTTAACAGTAAATATAACAGTTTGAAGGCTGTTGTAAAGGTTGCTACTTTACAGTAAATTTCAAAATCGTTTGAAGGTTGTAATTTTACAGCAAATTTGCTTTAGTTTGAAGGCTGTAATTTTGCAGCACATGCTTACGTTTTGAAGGCTTTAGGTTTACAGAAATTCTCAACATAATATTTACCGTTTGAAGGCTAAAACATATAGAAAAAAAAACGCGCTAATATTTAACAGCACACTTAACATTCAAATAATACCGTTAAAATCATGTTCATAAATTATATAAGTATTGTCATGCTGTTAACAGTATATGATAATAACAGTTAGGTAGCCAGTTAGTTAACATCAACTACTAAATGCTAAGAATTTGAAGGCTGTTATTCTGTTCAGTAATTTAAACAGTTTGAAGGCTGCTATGTTAACCTTAAAATAAACAGGAAGTAGTTTTAACAGCGAATGTTATTGATCTTTTAAATGAAAAACATATTTTAACAGTCAGAGGGCTGTTATTTATTTAATTTTTTTAATTTTAACAGATTGAAGGCTGCTCGTTTTATTTTTATTTTTATAACTTAAATAAGATGTATATTTCCTTGATTAGAAATAAATTTAGATACATTTTTATTGCTGTTAAACAGGGTTTATCATTAATTTTTTTAATGACAAGTATTAAAAAATCGACCAAATGATTAATTTCAAACAAATAAACTACTTTTCATTAAAGCATTTATAAACTTAGATATGTATAAAAGGTTTATAAAACAGATTTTATACAAAAAATTTACATATTTTCTAAGATTGCTTTATTAGCAGCTGCGTAAAATTTTAATATAATTTAAAGTGTGTTTATCTTATTTATTAAATAAATTATTGAATTTAATAGCAAAAAAAAAAATTAAAAACATTTATAAATGTTTCTAAATAACACACTTTCAATAAGCCTAAATAAAATGATAATTTATGATTATTTATTCAAATTTTTGATGAAGACCTTATTTAAGTCGCTAAAGTCATCTAAAAATATTAAATTTTCCAAAAAATATTTCAAATATTTTATTTTAAAAGGGGCTGTAAATGACCGTAAATAAAATGATGATTTGTGATTATTTATTCAAATTTTTGATGAACACTTTAACAACTAAAAAATTAAATTTTATAAAAATATATCAATTATTTTATTTACAAAAAGTTAATTCTAAAACCATGTAAAGTTTGAAAAAAAAATTTTAATAATTAGTTTCAGTTACAAGCTTTAAGAATGTATAAAAATTCTTTAGAAATATTTATAAAAAAAAAATACTTAAAAATATTAATTCAATATTTTTTTCAGTTTTAAGATGTAAAACATTTTTAAAAATATATAGTTTCAGAGGATATTACATTTTCGAAAATCCAAAAATATGAGTTAATGTGTAACTTTTTTAATAATTATTATTTTTGAAAAATAATTTAAATCGAAATTAGTTCAATTTATAGGCTTGAAAACAGTATTCAACTTTTTCAGAAATATTTACTTTCAAAGGTTTTTGAATTTACGATAAAAAAAATGTGTGTAGAATTGTGTTATTTAAATCTAATACGAAATTTGTTTCAGTTATAAAATATATAATGTAAATTTTTTTTTTTAATATTAATTATCAAGGGCTGTTACATTTATGACAAACCAAAAACTATGGGTTTGCAAAATAAATTAATTCGCAATTACTTTAAGATTTTTAATGTTACAAAATATTTTTAAAAATGTTTATCTTAAAAGGCTGTTACATTTACGATAACCTAAAAAATATGCGTAAATGTGTAAATTTGTTAATAATAATTATATTTGAATAATAATTTAATTCGAATTAATTAGTTTAAGTTATAAAATTTATAATGTTATAGAACATTTTTACATTTACGATAATCTAAAAATTATGTAAGTTAATGATAATGATGTTATGTTTTAAAGAATTATTATATTTTAAAAATAAAATTAAATCTATATTAGTTTCAGTTATAAGATTGAAAATTTTAAAAAACTTTTTCAGAAAAAATTAAAAAAAAAAACAAGTAAGAGTTTTAAATTCGGCTGTGCCGAATCTCTGATACCCTCCACGAGCATCTTAAACACAATATTACAACCAATATTTGATACGGCTACCACTTTCAAACTGTTGTCGATACTGAAATTTCAGTTTCAAATACCAATTAAATTTAAAGTTAATTGCTTTTCTTGTTGGCCAGTTTCTAGCATAATTTCTTGTTATAAAAAACAATGATCGTGTCTTCCATAGAAATAATTAGTTACTATTTGCACAATGGCATTATTGTTCTTTTACTAGAGTAGAAAACCCTTAAGTACTTCATACAACACCAATGAAATTCATTATTTAAGGCAGCCGGCGTTATAACACCCAAAGTTTGAGCCCAATAAGAATGTTTTAAGACCTTAGAAGTCATACGATAATTGAAAAAAAATCAACTGATTCTTCTAAAAATTTCTTATTTGAATTAACTAGTAATATTTAATTTTTATTTCTTCATCTTTCATCTTTCATTTTTAATTTATTTTTAATTTTTAATTTTTAATTTTTAATATTTAATTTTTAATTTTTAATTTTTAATTTTTAATTTTCAATTTTTAATATTTATTATTTAATTTTTAACTTTTAATTTTTAATTTTCAATTTTTAATTTTTAATTTTTAATTTTTAATTTTTAATTTTTAATTTTTAATTTTTAATTTTTAATTTTTAATTTTTAATTTTTAATTTTTAATTTTTAATTTTTAATTTTTAATTTTTAATTTTTAATTTTTAATTTTTAATTTTTAATTTTTAATTTTTAATTTTTAATTTTTAATTTTTAATTTTTAATTTTTAATTTTTAATTTTTAATTTTTAATTTTTAATTTTTAATTTTTAATTTTTAATTTTTAATTTTTAATTTTTAATTTTTAATTTTTAATTTTTAATTTTTAATTTTTAATTTTTAATTTTTAATTTTTAATTTTTAATTTTTAATTTTTAATTTTTAATTTTTAATTTTTAATTTTTAATTTTTAATTTTTAATTTTTAATTTTTAATTTTTAATTTTTAATTTTTAATTTTTAATTTTTAATTTTTAATTTTTAATTTTTAATTTTTAATTTTTAATTTTTAATTTTTAATTTTTAATTTTTAATTTCTAATTTTTAATTTTTAATTTTTAATTTTTAATTTTTAATTTTGAATTTTGAATTTTGAATTTTGAATTTTGAATTTTGAATTTTGAATTTTTAATTTTTAATTTTTAATTTTTAATTTTTAATTTTTAATATTTAATTTTTAATTTTTAATTTTCAATTTTTAATATCTAGTATTTAATTTTTAACTTTTAATTTTTAATTTTCAATTTTTAATTTTTAATTTTTAATCTTTAATTTTTAATTTTTAATTTTTAATTTTTAACTTTTAATTTTTAATTTTTAATTTTTAATTTTTAATTTTTAATTTTTAATTTCTAATTTCTAATTTTTAATTTTTAATTTTTAATTTTGAATTTTGAATTTTGAATTTTGAATTTTGAATTTTGAATTTTGAATTTTGAATTTTGAATTTTTAATTTTTAATTTTTAATTTTTAATTGTTAATTTTTAATTTTTAATTTTTATTTTAAATTTTTAGTTTTTAATTTTTAATTTTTAATTGTTAATTTTTAATTTTTAATTTCTAATTTTTAATTTTTACTTTTAGTTTTTAATTTTTAATTTTTAATTTTTAATTTTTAATTTTTAATTTTTAATTTTTAATTTTTAATTTTTAATTTTTAATTTTTAATTTTTAATTTTTAATTTTTAATTTTTAATTTTTAATTTATAATTTTTAATTTTTAATTTTTAATTTTTAATTTTTAATTTTTAATTTTTAATTTTTAATTTTTAATTTTTAATTTTTAATTTTTGATTTTTAATTTTTAGTTTTTAATTTTTAATTTTTAATTTTTAATTTTTAATTTTTAATTTTTAATTTTTAATTATTAATTATTAATTTTTAATTTTTAATTTTTAATTTTTAAGTTTTAATTTTTAATTTTTAATTTTTAATTTTTAATTTGTAATTTTCAATTTTTAATTTTTAATATTTAATTTTTAATTTTTAATTTTTAATTATTAATTTTTAATTTTTAATTTAAAATTTTTAATTTTTAATTTTTAATTTTTAAATTTTAATTTTTAATTTTTAATTTTTAATTTTTAATTTTTAATTTTTAATTTTTAATTTTTAATTTTTAATTTTTAATTTTTAATTTTTAATTTTTAATTTTTAATTTTTAATTTTTAATTTTTAATTTTTAATTTTTAATTTTTAATTTTTAATTTTTAATTTTTAATTTTTAATTTTTAATTTTTAATTTTTAATTTTTAATTTTTAATTTTTAATTTTTAATTTTTAATTTTTAATTTTTAATTTTTAATTTTTAATTTTTAATTTTAAATTTTAAATTTTTAATTTTAAATTTTTAATTTTTCATTTTTCAATTTCCATTTTTGATTTTTCATTTTTCATTTTTCATTTATCGTTTTTCATTAGGGATTATAAATATTTTTTCTTTCATATTGGCGACTTTTTATTATATCATAATGACGATAAAAAAATATGTATGTGGCAGTATTACTAACATAGCTCATGGTAGTTGTGTTTGTTGGTATTGTTGCATAATTTTTTTTTTTTGGCTTTTTTTGAACTGTGAATGTTGTTGTACAACTATTATGTTCAACCACTAAAATATTAGAACAAACACACTGGGTTTTTTGTTTTTAGAGGTATCTACATATTTTTGATCGTATCTAAGCACAATGATGCCCGATTTACCCCATTTTAAATACCAGCCTGGTGGGAATAATGGCAAATGATGTTATCGTAACCTGATACAGGTAAATGGTTTATTTTGTGAATGATCGTGATTTCAACAGACAGACGGATATCGCTATATCGACTCGAGCTGTGATAAGGATCAAGAATACATATACTTTATGGGGTCGGATATTAGTTTTTCGATACGTTACAAGCGGAATGACAAACTGAGGTGTGGATGATATAAAATTTAAGACAAAAAAATTTGAATAGAAATACTATGTAAAATTGGTCTTACAATTGATACTTGTGGGTCAAATTTTAAGAGAAAGGCAAAGTAATCAAACCGTTGACACATTGATGGGAATTCAAAGATCCATGGCTGAAGTTTCGAAAAAAGTTCGGAAAGAAAACCAATAATGGGGTTAATTTTTTTTCAAATTAAGTCATTTTGTTACTATAAACAGATTTATAAATGTTTAATCGAAAACTATTCTTTTTCATTACATTCTTATTAAAATTTTTATATATTTTTTTTAGCCCACACGTTATTTAAATGAGCTTTAATTTGTATTTTAATAACATTCACGTGATATTTTTAGAAGTTGTTTAAACCTTATGAATCGGCTTTCAGTTCTAAGTTCTAAATTATTTTTGTTAGAAATATTATGCTACGTTTATTCTCTATATAAAATTAAAAAAAAAAATGCTCAGTCGTTTAAAAGCATTTGCTGGGACATGTGTGGCCTAGCTGCTATGAAAGAGTTAAGGGTTATGAGTAGATCATAAGGGTTAGGAAAAAAATGTGTTCGTTTAACACTACTTTTGTGCTACGACTTCTATTTGTCATATTTACTTAGGTAAATCTCAAATTATTGCGTAGATTAGAGTTGAAAATTTTTTTCAGCATATGATTTAATTAGCATGCTTTATTAAGTCAAAGTTTTAAAAAATTACATAAATATTAATACATAAAATTTTAACAAGTATACTACTTAGGTAAATCCTTAGCGCTTAGTTATAGGAATTTTTATAAAAAAATATGGAAATTATTGCTTGACCTTTATATATAAAAAAGAATATATATACCATTTACAATTGTATCTAAGTTTTAATATGTCATGTTTACTAAGTTTAGTTCCTTCCATTTAAAATATAATTATAGATTTAAAATAAATGTTTAAAATTGTCACATAGAAAAACATAAATTATCACCCTCAAGCATCGTTTTATTATATTAATAAATTATGTTCTTTTTTTTCATTCCATATTTTGTTAGGCAAATCCTCTCCTTAACACTTCCATTTTTTATTAAGTGCAAACAATTTTTAATCTAAATTAAAATTGAGGCTAAATTTATGTATCACACATACACATGGTTAAACATTTGTTGATTAAAATTCTTTTTTCTTTTTGTATAATCTACATAAAGATTTGACCTCACAACCTACAAAATAAAGGCCATAAAAAGACAAAAAAAAAGGACTAAAGTGATATTTAAGTTAGTGCAATATACACATACAAACAAAGTCATAAATTTATAAACTCCTTTATAGAAAATGTATATGTAAGCATTTTAACTAAATAACAAGAGTTAAATTAAAAAAAAAGAAGGAAAAAGTGTGTCAACATTTATTTTGTATTTAGGCATAGAGCAAAAATTCAAAAAAGAAAGAACAACTTAACAAGAATTGTAAAATATGGAAAAAAAAACTAAGCGAAAAAACTTGAGAGTAGAGCAGAGTGCAGTGAAGAGTGGTTTAATTAACCAAA
This sequence comes from Cordilura impudica, assembly GCA_963682025.1. Taxonomy (NCBI): domain Eukaryota; kingdom Metazoa; phylum Arthropoda; class Insecta; order Diptera; family Scathophagidae; genus Cordilura; species Cordilura impudica. The sequence goes on from OY821517.1 coordinate 344,690,215, forward strand.
GGAAGTATGGAGAACTAGTTTATGTAAAGAAGACAATTTTGTGGCGACAACAGTGGGAAAAGGAGGACATTGCAAAAAAAAGAGAGAAACTTTTTTTTAAAGAGAGTAATTTATAACATTGGTTATTAGTAATGCCAATGTTGTGCTTATTTCACATAAACTAGCGCTATATTAGAATTAAACGGCAAATGAATTTCGTAAATAAGATGAATATTGATAAAAAAAAAAAAAATCGAATTAAAACTTAACGTCCACATTGCTTAATTGTCTCTTTTTTAAACGATTTTCTTATTTTTTTTTTTAAAGGTAAACATTTAACTTATAATTTAGTACCTTATATGTCTTAACGCTTAAGCGTTGTTTAAACAGGTTGTCTTACTATGTTATTGATTAATCTGTAATTTTTAGACGATTTTCATATTTTTTTTTATTTTGCTTGAAAGCTGGTTAGTAAAATTCTCTACAATCGGAATTATAGCGAATTTATTTAAATATGATATAAACTATTTTTTCTGTGGCATTGAAAATACAATAATTTCGTAATTTCAGTAAAAAATTTTGTTTGACAAAATAAATTAAATGAAAAAACAACTTAAAAATCTGATAAAATTATTCCCAAAATCGTGCACATGGTTTCGGAAATTTTTGGTTTTGAGAAAAACTTTTTCTAAGAAGTTAATTTTTATCTAACAAGATTCGTAAATTTGAATTGGAGTTTTTAATTTTAGATTTTTTTAAAGGTCTTGTTGCCCAATGGCTGGGACTGTGAATAAATGAAACTTTTTGTGCCGTGATGCCATGAAAAGTTTAAGCTTTCGAGCTGAATTTTCTTTACGAAAAGAAAGTTATTAAACATATCAAATGTTTTCTTAATGCGAGTTTTTGAGACAGTTAGTGAAACTTAGTTTGATAAAACTTAAGACTTAAGAACTAAAAACGCATTTTAAAACAAAAATTACTTTCAAGCTATTTGCTAGTCTTAAAAATCGTACGTTTAACAAAAATAAGTCAAATTGACAGCCCAAAAACTCGGTCTTATAACTTTAAACTATTTGACTAAAGACTTTAAGAACGAACTCAAAACTTAAGTCAAAAATAAGAAAATTATTTTCGTTTCCAAATTTTATTGCGAATTTCTTCTATTTACAACCATCACAAAATTAAAAAATATATTGATACATTTACGCTTTAAATTAATTAATTCAATATTTCAATGTTAAGTCGATAATTAAATCAATTCTATTGAGAGAAATAATCCATTTATGTTTTAAATCAATATTATTGCACATTAAGTTTTTTCCATCATCGTCTTCTTCCGACCTTAACTAAATTTATTCGTTAATCGAAAAACTATTTTAATTCTTTACTGATTAAATTTTCCTTTACGTTTTTTAATATAATTGAAAGAATATGATTTATTGACGTCTTAAGTAACTTTTTTTGTTCCAATCATTGTGTATTTTTTTGCGTTAGTGTTTCATTTAGAATTTGTATAGAAAAATTCAAATTTATAAAAATTCACCTAAATTTTTTTTCATAAAGAACTAGACGCCAAAATAAAACCTAGTAAAACCTATTTATACAAATTGTTCATTTTTTTTAGCTTTTTATAACAATTTTAGGTAATAGCTGGCCTAAAAAATGATTTTAACAATCCTCGAAATTTCGAACTTATGTATATTGGAAAATTAAAAATTAAATTAAAAACTCAATCCAAGCACACATCCCTGTAAAAGCTGTTTAAAAATATTTTTAACGATCTTCGAAAATTCGAACTTGTGTTCGAAAATTTGAAATTAAGTTAAAATATCATTTCAAACACATCCTGTAAAAGCTGGCTAAAATAAAGATTTTTGACAATCTTCGAAAATTCGAAATTAAGTTGAAATCTTATTTCAAGCACATATCCCATTAATAACTTACTTTATATTTTGACAACTATTAAAGAAAGATCTATGATAACTTTTCATAACCAAAATCGTATAATATTTGTATTTAAGAAAAGATTTTAACAAAAAAAAAAAAAAAAAAACCAAATAACATTAAACTTAAATTTTAAACACATATTCCTGTAATAACTGACTTAAACAATTTCGACAATATTCGCATATTCGAACCTAAATTCAAATACTCTAAAAATAGGAATTCAGTAAAAAAAACGAAAATTCGAAATAGCACTAAAATTAAATTTTAAGCACATATTCAATTTATAACTGAGTTAACATGTTGGCAATTATAATCACAAGCCGATAGCCTAAGTTTCTAGTGCTTTGGACTTAAAATTTATTTTTATTTTAATTATAATATATATCTAAACAAATAAAATAAATAAAATGTTGGCAATAAAATAAAATAATATAAGAAATTTATTAAAACTTGTTTTCGGCTTTTCACAAAAATGTCTTTGAAAAGATTTTAAAAAGATTTTCGAAATTCAGTTAAAATACATATTTTAGCCACATTC